>JAKSXO010000004.1:108908609-108928609 GCA_024509115.1 Crotalus helleri | reverse complement strand
AAAAACGGTCCTAAGTCACTTTTTTTCGGGGCCCTGGTGACTTTGGACGGTCACTAAACAAATGGTGGAAAGTCAAGGGACAACCAGGAAGTGTGATTGTGTGGCACCTGTTCACACGATCCGTTTACATTTCCCGACACAACAGATAGTCCTCAATGTATGGACTTACTCTTGGGTGCAGAATTTCCGTTGCTAAGCAAGGCCGTTGCTAAGGGAGAGAAGCCCGATTTTATGACCTTTTGGAGCGCTTGTTAAGCAAATCACCGCGGTTGTTAAGGGAATCATGTGGTCGTTAAGCGAATCCGGCTTTCCCCCGTCGTCAGAAGTTGGCTGGGAAGCTTACAAATGGGGATCAGGAGACCCTGGGAAACCACAACTGTCGTAAATACATGCCGATTTGCTAAGTGCCCGAATTTTGATCACTTGACTGCGGGGACCCTGCAGCGGTCGTAAGTGTGAGTACCGGGTCATAAGTCACTTTTTTTCAGTACTGTTGTAACTTCAATTGCTAAACCAGGGGGTTGGACTAGATGACCTCCAAGGTCCCGTCCAACATTATTATTATTATTGATCATCGCACAGTCAGCCAGATGTTCAGACTGGATTTGGCATTTTTGTCTACCTATCGAGTCCTTACCCAGGACCTGGGATAGGCAGATGTGGATGTTTGATGGTATTACAGGTATCGTCGCAGGATGGAAGCAGTTCCTAATAAGGCCGCCTTTTGCAATTGACTAATAGCGAATTTGTCAATGCCAATGGTGTTCAAGTGGTGCTCCAGTTGTTTTGGGATTGCACCCAAGGAGCCTATGACTATTGGTACTACCCTTGCTTGCTTTTGCCACAGTCTTTCTATTTCTATTTGTAGGTCTTTGTATTTTGTTATCTTCTCCAGTTCTTTCTCTTCTATTCTGCTGTCTCCAGGCACTGCCACGTCCACTATCCAGACTTTTTTGTCTTTCTTATCGACAATTGTTAAGTCTGGGGTGTTATGTTGCAGGTGCTTGTCTGTTTGAATTCTGAAGTCCCAGAGCAGTTTAATTTTATCATTTTCTATGACTTTCTCTATTTTATGATCCCACCAGTTTTTGCTTACAGGTAAATGATATTTTTTGCAGATCTTCCAATGCAGAAAAAATATCATTTGCCTGTAATGATATTTTTTGCATTGGAAGATCTGCAAAAAATATTATTATTATTATTATTATTATTATTATTATTATTATTACAAAAGGTTGTAAATCAAGGACTACTTGCACTGCAATCATATTTATGGTAAGATGCTATGTTTCCAATGCCTTTCTGAGCAAGTCAAAAGGGATTGCAAACGAAAGAAGATTTACCTGAATCGAAATGCAGAAAAAACGTCTCAGAAAATTGAGATTTTGCTGGTCCGGAAGTTGTGTTCCCACATCCTGCTGAGATAAACCTGAGATAAACCTAAAAAATCTGCATTCACACCATCAGCTACATCAAGGGTAGCTTTGGTTTGGCACCACTGGCTACGATTCTAGGTTCCTGACCTTGGCGTCCGATTTTGAGTGATGGCCTGACTGTGGCTTGTCTATCAATTCTGTTTGCTCGTGTGTCTCAACTTTTATTTACTGTACAGGATGTTGCCACTGTCTGTGGACTGAAGCATGATTCAAGCTGAACAAAATGATAAATGGGTGCATGGATATTTTAAGCTACCGGATCTCTTCCGAAGGCTTAAAATCAGGAGGGGTCTTTTAGCACCACTTCCAAGTCACAAAGGAGAGGAGGAGGAGGAGGAGAAGGAGGAGGAAGGAGGGGGACTGTGGGGTCCTTGGTGCCCTCTGAGCTGGCTTGTTTCCTTGCAGACGTTTCATGACCCAAGTAGGCAACATCTTTTTTGATGGATTTTTGATTGTCAGGCAGGCGACCTCTGAGCTGGTTTGTTTCCTTTGCACCGAGAAAAGATCCTGTCGTTTTATCCAAAGCGGACAGGTTGAAATCTGACCCGCTCACCTGGGTGTCATTAAAAATTTAGCCAAGATGCTAAAATAATTCTTCCATGGATGGATTGATGGGTGGATGGCCCAGAAGGGCATGGAAAGTGGTCCAGGACAAGCAGTGACATAATAATAATAATAATAATAATAATAATAATAATAATAATAATAATAATAATAATAATAATAATAATAATAACAACAACAACAACAACAACACAACAACAAACAACAAAACAACAACAATGATAATGATAATGATAATGATATAATAACAATAATAATAATGAAATACTACTACTACTACTAATAATAATAATGATAATGAGAAGAAGAAGGAGGAGGAGGAGGAGGAGGAAGAAGAAGAAGAAGAAGAAGAAGAAGAAGAAGAAGAAGAAGAAGAAGAAGAAGAAGAAGAAGAAGAAGAAGAAGAAGAAGAAGAAGAAGAAGAAGAAGAAGAAGAAGAAGAAGAAGTTGTTGGAAGGGACCTTGGAGGTCATCTAGTCCAACCTTCTGCTCAGGCAGGAAACCCTATACCAGTGATGGCGAACCTTTTAGAGACCGAGTGCCCAAACTGCAACCCAAACCCACGTATATATCGTCGGGTGCCGGGTGGGTGTGGCCCATGGGTGGGTGTGGCCCATTGGGTGGGCGTGGCCGCGGTGGTAACGGCAGACTGGGTGGGACTAAAAAGTTCAATCAATCAATTCCAACTTTGCGAGATCTTTTTTTCCCCGTGAGAAGTTGAAATTGACTGATTGAACCTTTTTTTTTTTTGCACACGGCAGCGGAGGCCTAATGCGAAAAGGTTTTATAAAACCCAGCTGAAGGCCAAGGACTGGGGCGACGGCCCGCGTGCCCACAGAGAGGGCTCTGAGTGCCGCCTCTGGCACCCGTGCCATAGGTTCGCCACCACTGGCCTATACTATTTCAGACAAATGGCTGTCCAGTCTCTTCTTAAAGACCTCCAGTATTGGAGCATTCACTGCTTCTGGAGGCAGGTGGTTCCACTGGTTAATTGTCCTCACTGTCAGGAAATTTCTCCTTAATTCCAGGTTGCTTCTCTCCTTGGTTAGTGCTGCTTTTAGTCTGCCAGAAATGCGCTTTTTAGACTTTTTTTTTAAATTGCTCCGAGTTCCCTCGCAATTGCAGAAGAGTTTGTCAAAATGTAATGGCCAGGCCTGGATCAAAATGGATGTTTACTTGCCGGAAACATTTCGAATTCTTCTTTATAATTGCAGAGTTAAATTATACATGTGGAGGAAGGAACGTTCCCCACAAACCGCAACGTTCCCATGATTTAACAATCCAGACCGAAGATGGTGTGTCTGGCAGGGTCATTCCAGGCTTCCAATCACACACGGAAAAGCCAAACACCATCCTAGGCCTCATTGAGAGAGAGGTGACATCAAAATGTTGGGATGTGGTAGTGCCCACGCTGGTGAGGCGGCATTTGGAATACAGGGAAGTCCTCCACTTACGACAGTTCATTTAGTGACCATTGGAAGTTACAACGGCACTGAAAAAAGGGACTCATGACCGTTTTTCACCCTTAACGACCGTTGCAATGTCCTCACAATCACGTGATCAAAATTGGCAATTGATTCGTACTTAACGACCGTTGCAGCCTCCCTTTGTGACCTTCTGACAAGTAAAGTCTGTGGGGGAAGCTGGGTTCATTTAACACAGTGGTTCTCAACCTTTTTAATGCCGTGACCCCCTAACCGGTCGTAAGTCAAGGACTACTCAACCGGTCGCAAGTCGAGGACTACTCAGCTGGTGCAGCACCGTTTGCAGAATGGGACTTTTGACGGGCTCAGCAGGGCAGAGACAGCCTGGACAATTCCTATGGGCTTTGGAAAGCCAATAGAATTAGACTCTATTCAAGAGACTCTCTTCTATTGGCTTTCAAAAGCCCATAGAATAAAAGGGAGTAGCACAGCTAAGGAAAAGGGGAAAAAAATGGCGGACTGCGTTGTTTGGTGACCCCCGTGAAATGGTCGTTCGACCCCAAATGGGGTCCCCACCCACAGGTTGAGAACCACTGTTTTAACAGCTGTGTTACTAATTTAACAACTGAACAGCTTTGGCAAGAAATGTCGTAAAATGGGGCAAAACTCACTTAACACATGTCCTCGCTTAGTGACCGAAGTTTGGGGGCTCAACTTTCGTAAGTTGAGGACTTCCCGTACTGTACGGTATCCATAGTTGTGTTTATTTTCCTTTCTAAGACTCTCTTTGGGCTTTCTTCCCCTTTTTCGCTTGCTGCTCTCAACCCTGCTTTCTGTCATCAAGAGGACTAGCAACTTGGCTTTCCCAGATCTCTCCAAATACCACAGTCCAATGAATCCTCCCCCATTACTAAGCAATAATAGATCATGGTTTGCTAATCATTAAACCCCTAAAATGCAAAGTGTAAACAATCTGTCGTTCTTTTTTGGGAAACTAATTCCTGATCGAAATGGTTTTGCCAGTACATTCCTTCTTATCTTGTTTGCTGGCAGATTAAGCAAATAAGTCTTCTTATTTCTACTCCACTCTGGGTAGCTGGCTCCATTTCTGCCTTCAGAAAAAAAAAACCTCCCAGAATTCCCAGCAAAGATGTACTGGGAATTCTGGGAGCTGGGTGCAGACAAGGCGGACCGCAGCGTCTGATGACGTGATCTGCAGCTCATGGAAGACTTTTAATAAAATGAATTAGTTGGAAAAGCAGATACTGGACGGGTGAATTTTTCCCCCCACCTTAGGTTAATATGGGTACTCCTTGGTTAAGGACCGGTTACTTAGCCACCGTTACAACAGACACACACACACACACGCATGCACACAAACACACACACACACACACACACACACACACACCGGCCCAAAAAATGCTTGGCTACTTGCATTATGGCCCGTTTGCAGCAGCCCGCAGTCACTTGAGCACCACTTGTAAATCTATTTTAATTCCATTTCATTCCTTAGAGATCATCTAGTCCAACCCCCTGCTCAGGCAGGAGACTCTATGCCATTCCAGGCAAGTAAGTGGCTGTCCAGTCTCTTCTTAAAAGCCTTTTAAATAGGATGGAGCACACACAACTTCTGGAGGCAACTTCCGTTCCACTGGTTGATTGTTCCGACTGTCAGGAAGTTTCTCCTTAGTTCCAGGTTGCTTCTCTCCTTGCTCAGTTTCCATCCGTTGCTTCTTGTCCTGCCTTCGGGTGCTTTGGAAAATAGCAGAATAACAGAATTGGATGGGACCTTGGAGGTCTTCTAGTCCAACCCCCTGCTCAGGCAGGAAGCCTTATACCATTTCAGACAAATCGTTGTCCAATCTCTTCTTAAAAACCTCCAGTGATGGAGCACTCACAACTTTTTTTTTTATTGAAAAGTTTTATAAAAGTTACAATATACACCCCCCTCTCCCTCCCCCACTTCCCAGAGCTGAGTACAGGGTTACAAATATAATAATCATACTCTAACTAACATTAACCAACTATATAAATAACCAAGTCCATAATGCGCTTTAACTCCCCTTTAACATAAATATAAACAAATTAAAAGTAAACATAATAATATAAACAAGTTAATATCCTAATTATTAAACAATACAGTATCCAAATTGTTGAACCATACTACTAATAATAAAACTAATAAAAATTTTACTATAATAAACTATTAATAATAATAATACTCTAAAATTTACTCATAAACTAGATGGAACTTTTTAGTCCCATATTTATTCTGAATATAATCTATCCATCTTCTCCAGACCGAATTGTATCTTTCCTGTGAGTGATCCTTCAGATAAGCAGAAATCTTAGACATTTCTGCTAAATTTGACACCTTAAGCGTCCATTCTTCTATAGCACCCACAACTTCTTGTGGCAAGCAGTTCCACTGATTAATTGTTCTCACTGTCAGGAAATTTCTCCTTGGTTCTAGGCTGCTTCTCTCCTTGATGAGTTCCCATCCGTTGTTTCGTGTCCTGCCTTCCAGTGCTTTGGAGAATAGCTTGACCCCCATCATCCTTATTTTACTTCTGTTTTTATGTATTAATTAAATTTAAATGCCTCCCATCTCACTATCAAGTGATTCTGGGATACAGGTAGCCCTTGATTTATGACCCCCCCCAAACTGAGCTCAAAAATTGTGTTGGTAAGCCTGGCAGCTGACTAAACTGTGCCTCATTTTACAACCTTTTTACCACCATCGTTAAGCGAAACCACTGCCGTTGTTAAGTGAATCCAACGGTCATTAAGCCAATCTGGCTTCCTCCACTGCCTTTGTCGGAAGCGGCCTGGGAAGGTTACAAATGCCGATCAGGTGACAGTAAAACTGTCACAAGTACAAGCCAGTTGCCCAGCGTTTCAATTTTGATCAGGCGACCGCGGGGAGGCTGCAACGGTCGTAAGTGTGAAAAACGGCCATAAGTCCCTTTTTTCCAGTGCCGTCGTAACTTCGAACAGCCCGTAAATGAATGGCTGTAAGTCAAGGACTCCATCCCCTTTTGCAAATTGGTTTATTCCTTTTCAGATTTCCATCTCCGCATTTACCGTTCGGTGCCCCTCCGGCTAGCCATCGTAAAAATGTAGCCGCCGGCGGTATTAAAAACGATAAAACACGCCAACTGACAAAACAAGGGATGCAATCTACACTATAAATCCGATGGCAGAGAAAATAAATTGATGATTAAATATGTGAAACGGAAGCAGGACATTTCCCTCCGTGCCAAAATGCAAATTAAACAGGCATTTTCTTTGGAAGGAACCCAAGTTATGTAGAAACCTACTTTAACCAAAAAAAAAAAAAAAAGCTTTATTTATTCTACTGCTGGCAAATTTGCCATGATTTCCAAGCACTGTAAAATGAATCCGTCTCTGGTTAAATGAGGCTAGCCATAAAACCAATCAAAGGAAATGTTTTTAGCCCCTGGCTTCTAATAATGACAATTTAAACCAGCGGTTCTCAACCTGTGGGTCGGGACCCCATTTGGGGCCGAACGACCATTTCACGGGGGTCGCCAACCAACGCAGTCCGCCATTTTTCCCCCCCCCCCCTTTTCCTTAGCTGTGCTACTCCCTTTTATTCTATGGGCTTTTGAAAGCCAATAGAAGAGACTCTCTTGAATAGAGTCTAATTCTATTGGCTTTCAAAAGCCCATCGGAATTGTCCAGGCTGTCTCTGCCCTGCTGAGCCCGCCAAAAGCCCCAGTCTGCAAACGGTGCTGCACCAGTTGAGTAGTCCTCGGCTTACGACCGGTTGAGTAGTCCTCGACTTATGACCGGTTGGGGGTCGCGGCATTAAAAAGGTTGAGAACCACTGGAATAGACTCTGTTGAATACAGTCTAATTCTATTGGCTTTCAAAAGCCAATAGGAATTGTCCAAGCTGTCTCTGCCCTGCTGAGCCCGCCAAAAGTCCCATTCTGCAAATGGTGCTGCACCCGTTGAGTAGTCCTCGACTTATGACCAGTTGAGTAGTCCTCGACTTACGACTGGTTGGGGGCATTAAAAAGGTTGAGAACCACTGATTTAAAGGTTGGAACTGTGTGCTGAGGATAGCAGAAGAACAGAATTGGGAGAGATCCTGGAGGTCTGCTAGTCCAACCCCGTGCTTGAGCAGGAGATCCTATGCTAGACAAACAGTTGACTATGAGCCAGCCATGTGCAGCAGCAGACATAAAAGCTAACACGATCCTGGGTTGCATAAACAGAGGCATGGAATCAAGATCACGAGAGGTATTAGTACCGCTTTATAAAGCCCTAGTAGTGAGGCCACACCTGGAATACTGCAGCCAATTTTGGTCACCATGTCACAAAAAAGATGTTGAGAGTTTGGAAAAAATTCAGAGAAGAGCAACTAAGATGATCCAAGGCCTGGAGACTAAAACATACGTAGAATGGCTGCAGGACTTGGGTCTGGCTAGTCTAAAAGAAAAGAAGAAATAGGGGAGACATGGTAGCAGTGTTCCAGTATCTGAGGGGCTGCCACAAAGAAGAGGGGGTCACGTTGTTCACCAGAGCACCAGAGGGAAGGACAAGAAACAAGGGTTGGAAACTGATCAAGGAGAGAAGCAACCTAGAATTAAGGAGAAACTTCCTGACAGTGAGGACAATTAACCAGTGGAACAACTTGCCACCAGAAATCGTGGGCGCTCCATCACTGGAGATTTTTAAGAAGAGACTGGACATTCACCTGTCTGAGATGGTATAGGTTCTCCTGCTTGAGCAGGGGGCTGGACTAGAAGACCTCCAAGGTCCCTTCCAGCTTCTATTCTATTCTATTCTATTCTATTCTATTCTATTCTATTCTATTCTATTCCAGTCTCATTGTAAACACCTCCAGTATTGGAGCATTCACAACTTCTGGAGGCAAGTGGTTCCACTGGTTAATTGTCCACACTGTCAGGAAATCCCACCTTAGTTCCAGGTTGCTTCTGTCCTTGATGAGTTTCCATCTGTTGTTTCTTGTCCTGCCTTCTTCAGGTGCTTTGGAGAACAGGCGATCCTCCATTTATGACCGGCCACTTAGTGCCAGGCAATTTTAACTTAACTTAAACCTTGGCAACTTTAAGATGGGTGGACTTCAACTCCCAGAAAGCCAGCCAAGCTGGCTGAGGAATTCTGGGAGTTGAAGTCCATCCGTCTTAAAGGGGCCACGTTTGGGAAACAGTGGTTTACAAGGCGAATAAACCCCAGAGACTACAAGCCACGGCTTAGACCCAAAAACAGAGGATGCCAACTGTGTTTTTACGAACCGCTTGGCCGTCACTGCGTCAAGCAGGCTGGCAAGGCTGAAAGCAGAGCTGTTCCACTGAATCGCTCCTTTAGCAAAGCCACCTCCCTGAGCCCTGAATAAAGGCATATTTTTAAACTGTTTACTCTGCCTAGCTGCAAAGTGACCTTGACTCGCTCAGGGCCAAGCTGTGCGGAGCTGTTGCAAAGCCGCAGATCCTATTATCCCCCGGCTGCAGTTTTTCAGGAGCGATGGAAGTCTTTGCATTGTGTTTGCTGGCTAGTTTAAGGAAAAGAAGGACCAGGCGGTGACAGGATAGCGGTCTTCCAATATTGGAAGTGGGGAGGGGTGCACAAAGAAGAGGGGGGGGGGTTTCCACTTCTTCTCCAAAGCACCTGAAGAAGGCAGGACAAGAAGCAACGGATGGAAACTCATCAAGGAGAGAAGCAACCTGGAACTAAGAAGAAGTTTCCTGACAGTGAGAACAATTAACCAGCGGAACTGCTTGCCACCAGAAGTTGTGAATGCTCCAACACTGCAAGTTTCAAAGAAGAGACTGGACAGCCATTTGTCTGGAATGGTAGGGTCTCCTGCTTGAGCAGGGGGTTGGACTAGAAGACCTTCAAAGGCCCTTTCCAATTCTGTTATTCTTTAGCAGTGGATTCCCTCTCTGGCGAGATAATTGAATTAAATCATCTTATTGGTCCCTTAACCTTTCCTTCGTCAGGGGGTTGGACTAGAAGACCTCCAAGGTCCCTTCCAACTCTATAATTCTAATTCAAGAATAGAATAGAACAGAACAGAATAGAATAGAACAGAATAGAATAGAATAGAAATATAGAATAGAATAGAATAGAATAGAATAGAATAGAATAGAATAGAATAGAAGCTGGAAGGGACCTTGGAGGTCTTCTAGTCCAGCCCCCTCCCCACCCCAGCTCAAGTAGGAGAACCTATACCATTTCAGACAAGTGACTGTCCAGTCTCTTCTTAAAAACTTCCATTGATGGAGCAGCCACGATTTCTAGTGGCAAGCTGTTCCACTGGTTAATTGTCCTCACTGTCAGGAAGTTTCTCCTTAATTCCAGGTTGCTTCTCTCTTTGGTCAGTTTCCAACCATTGTTTCTCGTCCTTCTAATAATTCTAATTCTAATTCTAATTCTAATTCTAATTTAGACTCATCGCTGTGCAAGGCTTAAAGCACAGCCCATGCCACCAAATCGCCTGCTGGGCGCCCAGGTGGTGCCCGCCAGCCCTCTCAAGTGCCGGGGCTCCCTTGCTGGGAAGAGCCCCTATTGCGAATTCCGCTCTCTGTGTTCATGTATTATTGTTTCTTTTTATTTGTTTGACTGCAGTAGCCACCCATCTCAACAAGCGACTGGGCATAAAAACTAAATTAAAACGGTGAAACCAGAACCGGATCTCTATGGCACCATGTAAAACCTGTGACAGGTAGTCCTCAACTTAACAGCAGTTCATTTAGTGACTGTTCGAAGTCACCCAGCTGGCTTTCATGCCTAAGGCAAGACTAGAACTCACCAACTCCTGGCCCAAAGTCACCCAGCTGGCTTTCATGCCTAAGGCGGGACTAGAACTCACCGTCACCTGGTGATTGGCCCAAAGTCACCCAGCTGGCTTTCATGCCTAAGGCGGGACTAGAACTCACCGTCTCCTGGTGATTGGCCCAAAGTTGCTAGCTGGTTTTCATGCCTAAGGCGGGACTAGAACTCACCGTCACCTGGTGATTGGCCCAAAGTCACCCAGCTGGCTTTCATGGCTAAGGCGGGATTAGAACTCACCGCCTCCTGGTGTCTACCACTAGACCAAACTGGTCCTCTGGTTTGTGGAATAAGCCACCTTCGCACTTCCTCAGCCCACACACAAATGACAGCTTGGTCCTCTCGAGATCTCCATCCCTTGTTTTCTGCAGGGGCAATCTCGCTGGGTTTATCCCAACATCCCTGCGAGGTAGGCTGGAGTCGGAAGGAACCATTTGGCCCGAAGTCACTCAGTAAGCTTCCAGGGTCGAGGGAAGATTTGAACCCGAGTCTCCCTGGTGCCTGCTCCACATCTCAACCACACACACCCCCACTGGGTTTAACAATGTCAATCACTGGGTGTTGGCAGCAGAAGTTAAGCAAGGTTTTGTGTTAATCTCAACAAGTGACACAACGGACTCTTTGCACAATTCTCTTTTTTGCCTCTGCCAGGGCTGGGTTGCGGTTGAGGTGTTGCTGGGAAGACAGCGGTGATCCCTCTCGCAACCAGAAACTGATCCGGGCAGTTTTGACCAAAGGATGGTCAAAAAAGTCAAGATGGCCAGATCAAAGCTGTGATGGCCATCAAAAGCCAGTGGGGACTCTAATTGCCCCTGGGTGGCCGCCATCTTGAGGATTTTAGCCACCTTCTGTGGCTCTGGCCCACTTCACAAGGTTGTCGGAGGTGAAAATAGAAAGAGGGAGCAGGAAGGAGGCAGGATCCAAGAAGCAAATACAAGCAGTCCTCAACTTACGACGACAATTAGGACCGGGATTTCTGTTGCTGAGCAAGCTGGTCATTCTTAAGCGTGTGATTTTCATGAACTTTTTGCCACAAACTTTAAGCGAATCATGAGGTCGTAAAGCGAATCCAGCTCCTCCCCCCCCATTGACTTTGTGCTTGCCGGAAGCTGTCATAAAAATGGGGACCACGTGACCCCAGGATGCTCCAAACGTCGTAAATACACGCTGGTTGCCATGCGCCCGGATTTTGATCACAGGACCGTGGACGTGCTGCAATAGTCATAAGTGCGAGGACCGATCGCCAGACCCTTTTTTTTCAGCACCGTTGTAACTTTGAACAGTCGCTAAATGGGCTGTCGTAAGTTGAGGACCAGCTGTGATACCGCAGCATCCTTTGCAGAGGCCAGCTGACAGCAGATGCGGCCCTTCAGATTTTGAAAAAGCAAACCTTTCCCCTTGAGATGGCTTCTTTGTGACTTCACGGTTACACCTGTGGGTAATTATTTTTTAACAACAATACGGGACAGACTTGCTGTTCTTTTCTCTTTTTCTTTCCTTCCAAGTCTGGGCCTGGTGCTGTGATTTCCTAGTGGCCTCCCATCCAAATCCCAAGCAGGTGCTTGTAATTTTTGTTTGGACTGCAGGGACAGAAATTATTGTCTTCTTCTTCCAATTTCTTTTGTTTTTTGGGGGGGAAAAAAATCTAAATAGGTTTCTAATACAGGTAATCCTCCGCTTAAAAAACTACAGGGAAGGCCCAGATTTCCGCCGCTAAGCGAGAGTTGGGAAGTGACTTTTGCTCCGTTTTACGCCCTTTCTTACCGCAGTTGTTAAGCGAATCGCTGCAGTCGTTAAGTCGGTAACACGGTTGTTAAGGGAAACCGACTTTCTTTGTTGGTCGCAAAAGAGGATCACATTCACACACACGCACTCCGGGACACTGCGGAAAAATTCGGGAAAGGTTGTGTACAACTCGGTTGTGTGGTGTTCGTCTTCGTTTCTCAACCGAGGGAGCCAGCGTTGTCCGAAAATATTTCGGTGACCAGCATGGTTATACATCAAAGGCGCACGAAACACTCTTTTGCTTCCCATCCAAGTGGTACCTATTGATCTACTCGCGTTTGCACGCTTTCGAACTGCAGGAGCTGGAGCAAGAGACGGGAGCTCACCCCATCGCGCGGCACTCAAACCTCAAATTTTCTAGCTCAGGGCTTTTTCAACTTTTCCACCCATTGTACCACTTTTAGGATACAGCAACATCCGAGTACCACCAGTTGCTAGCAAGGTGTCAAAAACTTGACGACAAAAAAAAAGAGAGGAAAAAACTGATGAAGTACAGGTAGTCCTCAACTTACAACAGTTCGCTTAGTGACTGTTCAAAGTTACAATGGCACTGAAAAAAGTGTCCCCCAAGCCACAGCCGAGCAAGACACCTGCCTGCCCGCCCGGCGGCGCTCTTCCTCGTGTCCGAGGTTTCCATTGTTGTGAGCATTTCTGTTTAGGATTGGCAGCGGGGGTGGGGTGTGGGGGTGTTTGGTTTTTATTCCCCCCCCCGTCTGCTGGGTGGTTGCAGCAGGTTTTGGTCACTTCACATGACCCTGGGACACTGTGACTGTCATAAATATGAAGCAGTTGCCAAGCATCTGAATGTAAATCACAAGACCCTGGAGAGGCTGCAACATTCCAGCTGATCGGCGCTTCTTCTGGGCTCAGCAGAAGCGCCAGGATCAGCGCCGAGCTCCAGCTGGATCCTGACGCTGATCCTGGTGCTTCCGCTGAGCCCTGACAGCCCCGAAGTGCCGATCAGCTGGAAAGCGGTACTGATCCTGGCGCTTCTGCTGAGCCCTGCAGCTCCAGCCATCTCTCGCTCAGGCTTATGCTGTACGGTTCAGCTCATTCCCCTCTCCTGCTACCACTTTTCTAGGATGGTCGCGTACCACCTGCCAGGTGCCAATGTACCACAGGTGGTACCCGTACCACTGGTTGAAAAGCCCTGTTCTAATTGACAAGCTCAGTGTTTTTTACCTATTTGGCAGCCGAAAAAAGAAACTGATAATTTTTAATCGATAATCAGCCAAAAAAAGCAGGTAGCGTTTTATCAGACGGGTGCCCTGAAATACAGGCAGTCCTCAACTTAGGACCGAGCCCCAAAATTTATGTTGCTAAGTGAAAAATGTGTCAAGCAAGTTTTGCCCCATTTGACGACTTTTCGTGGCACATCTGTTCAGCGAATCGCTGCAGCTGTTCAGTTCGTAACCCGGTTGTTAAGTCAATTTGGCTTCCCCCCCCCCTTTGACTTTGCTTGTCAGAAAGTCGCCAAAGGGGATCGCGTGACCCCCCCGGGGATGCTGCGACCGTCATAAATGTGGGTCGGTTGCCAAGCGTCTGAATTTTAATCGCGTGACCGCGGGGAGGCTGCGACGGTCGTAAGGGTGAAAAACGGTCCTAAGTCACTTTTTGCGGTGCCGTTGTAACTTTGAACGGACGCTAAATGAATAGTTGTAAGTCGAGGACTACCTGTAGATAAATTCAGGGTTGGGTTTTTTTTTTTTTTTGAATTGGGATAAAAGGGAGGGAAAAAAGAGGAACGAACGTGCGTGAATTGTATGCTGCCCAAAATCAATTGTGGGTTCTTCTCAGATCTCCGCTGAAGGTGTGATTAGTGTTCACTTTTGAAGCTTCTTCAGAACCGAGGAAGCTTCTGGGAGGAGAAGTGAAACGTCTTCAAAGAAAAATGAGAAAGTCCAGTGACCTCCTGGAAAAAAAAAAAAGCACCTTTGGGATTTTCTGAAGCACCTTTTGGTTTTGGCCTTTGTTGGCCTCACTTGGTGGACTTCCAGGCCAGCGTGGGAAAGTGTGCGCCGTCGTTTGTGTGATTGATTTATGATTTATGAGCTGGCTTTTCCTCCAAGCAAAGAACTGGGCGTTCCTGCCTGTCATTTTTTCCCACGGTGACAGCCCCGTAGGGTGGCCTGAAGAGAGGGGAGGTAACTTAATCAAAGGAAGTGTGAGCGTTCACAGTCACAAGGATGAGGGTGAATCGGTGTCTCCCTGCTTCTCCCCCTGGCACCTTCACACCCAGTGGTACGATATCTTAATATTCTTATCAGGGGTGGGATTCAGCCAGTTCGCACCAGTTCAGCAGAACCGGTAGCTAATTTTTTGTTGCCCAGGCCCAGAACGGACTTCCGGAAGCGGCATCCACGCAGAGAACCCGTGGTTCACCTATCTGAATCCCACCATTGTAGGTAGGTAGGTAGGTAGGTAGGTAGGTAGATAGATAGATAGATAGATAGATAGATAGATAGATAGATAGATAGATAGATAGATAGATAGATAGATAGATAGATAGATAGATAGATAGATAGATAGATAGACAGACAGACAGACAGACAAGAAAGAGATAATGAATGGATTAGATGATAGGTAGATAGATAGATAGATAGAGAGAGAGAGATAGAGATAATGAATAGATTAGATGATAGGTAGATAGATGATTAGATAGATGAATGATTAGATAGCTAGATAGATACAGATAATGAATAGATTAGATCAGTGGTTCTCAACCTTTCTAATGCCGTGACCCCATAATACAGTTCCCCATGTTGTGGTGACCCCCAGGGGCGTGGCCAACTGGATGTGGCCACCAATAAGAGGGAGTAGGACAGCTAGGGAAAAGGGAAAAAAATGGTGGACAGCATGGTTTGGCGACCCCCATGAAATGGTCGTTCGACCCCAAATGGGGTCCCGACCCATAGGTTGAGAACCACTGGATTAGATGATAGGTAGATAGATGATTAGATAGATGAATGATTAGATATAGACGAGACAAAGATAATGAATAGATTAGATGATAGATTAGATGATAGATAAATATAGATAAGACAGAGATAATGAATAGATTAGATGAGAGATAGATAGATAGATAGATAGATAGATAGATAGATAGATAGATAGATAGATAGATAGATAGATAGATAGATAGATAGATACAGATAATGAATAGATTAATGATAGGTAGATAGATGATTAGATGAATGATTAGATAGATATAGACGAGACAGAGATAATGAATAGATTAGATGATAGATAGATATAGATAAGACAGAGATAATGAATAGATTAGATAGATAGAGATAATGAATAGATTAGATGATAGATAGATCATAGATTAGATATAGTATATGAATGATTAGATATAGACAAGACAGATAATGAATAGATTAGATGAGAGAGAGAGAGAGATGCAGTGGTGGGATTCAGCCAGTTTGCACCACTTTGGCAGAACCGGTAGCTAATTTTTTGTTGCCCAGGCCCAGAAGGGACTTCCAGAAGCGGCATCCAGCCAGAGAACCGGTGGTTCCCCTATTTCAGTGTTTCTCAACCTTGACCATTTTAAGGCATGTGGACTTCAACTCCCAGCAATGCTGGCTGTGGAATTCTGGGAGTTGAAGTCCACATGCCTTAAAATGGTCAAGGTTGAGAAACACTGCCCTATTTGAATCCCACCACTGATTCTTATCAGAATATTTATTATTAAATTCATACAGGCAGTGATTGACTTGTAACCTTTTGCAATAGTGATGAATATCTGTAGTTTGGGTGTAGGATGAAGGTGGAGGTCCGTTCTCCGAGCTTCTGGGTTGGTTTCCAAACATTTTGTTACCAGGCTCAGGTAACCTCTTCAGTGGAGTTGAGGAGATGCACAATAGTCTCACTTAGCAGCAGAAATTTTGGGCTCAGT
The DNA here is from genome assembly GCA_024509115.1 of Crotalus helleri. Taxonomy (NCBI): domain Eukaryota; kingdom Metazoa; phylum Chordata; class Lepidosauria; order Squamata; family Viperidae; genus Crotalus; species Crotalus helleri. The sequence goes on along the minus strand of JAKSXO010000004.1, from coordinate 108,912,672 downwards.
CGTGGTCATAAGTCAAGGACTTATCTGTAATGTGGCTGGAATAAATAGGGAGCAGGCTTGATCTTGGTTTATTGCATGCAGGAGAAATCAGCTTGGACCAAAACGGCTAGATTTCCCAGGTAAAAACAAATTGGCTTTTTTTTTTTTTTTTAGAAAACTCACACAATTAAAAGCAGTGAGGAAAAGCCGAAACACCTAATGCAGTGGTTCTCAACCTTTTTAATGCTGCAACCCCCAACCGGTCGTAAGTCGAGGACTACTCAACCGGTCGTAAGTTGAGGACTACTCAACTGGTGCAGCACCGTTTGCAGACTGGGACTTTTGGTGGGCTCAGCAGGGCAGAGACAGCCTGGACAATTCCTATTGGCTTTTGAAAGCCAATAGAATTAGACTATTCAAGAGAGTCTATTCTATTGGCTTTCAAAAGCCAATAGAATAAAAGGGAGGAGCACAGCTAAGGAAAAGGGGGGAAAAATGGCGGACTGCGTTGTTTGGCGACCCCCGTGAAATGGTCGTTCAACCCCAAATGGGGTCCCGACCCACAGGTTGAGAACCACTGACCTAATGGAAGAGCTGCATCTTGATATGTTTGGTAAAAGTAGTGTCTGTGTGTGTGTCTGTGTGTGCAAATCCTTTTTATTCCACATAAAGTGTGATTTATATCCACTTTTATTTATGATCATTACATCTCTCCCAATGTACCTTATGCAAATCTCAGCCCTTCCGCATTTTTCCTGGCTCATGCAGGCGGACACACACACACACACACAAACACACACACACACATCCTTAAATCTAATTGATGGCTGGGGGAGGGAGGGAGGGAGCACTTATTACATTTTGTAAAGGAGATTACTGAATACAGTCCTGGCTTGTGTTAATCTTTGGCCCAAGAGGCAGGAGTGCCAATAGTTTATACATACACAGGCAGTAGGTGTGTGTTGAGCGTTGTGTACAAAAACACATACAGATATAGTCTATCTGTCTATCTTCATTTCTCCTCTATTTCTCCTATCTCTTCTTTCTTTCTCTATTTTTCTCCTCTCTTGCTCTCTTATCTATTATCAATTGACTCATTTCTCTCTCTAGCTAGCTCTATTTTTCCTCTTTTATCTTTATCTATCTATCAATCGCCTATGTTGTGTTCATCCATCCATTGATCAACCAGTATCTATCTATCTATCTATCTATCTATCTATCATCTATCTATCTATCTATCTATCTATCTATCTATCTATCTATCTATCTATCTATCTATCATCTATCTCTATCTATCTATCGCCTATGTGTGTTCATCCATCCATTGATCAACCAGTATCTATCTATCTATCTATCTATCTATCTATCTATCTATCTATCTATCTATCTATCTATCTATCTATCTATCTATCTATCTATCTATCTAGTTCTAATTTCCCTCTTCACCTATTTCTCCTGTCCCTCTCTCCTATCATCTATCCATTTCTCCTCTCTATCTCATTTCTCCTCTATTTCTCTCTTCCTTTTTCTATTTCTCTCTCTATTTTTCTCTTCTCGTTCACTCTTCTGTATCTATTTATCGCCTATTTCTTTGTATCCTCTCTCTCTTTATTTATTCACTATTTCTCCTTCTGTCCTGCTCTTCTCTCTTTCCTATCAATCATGAATTTATCCTCTCTTTCTTTCTCTGTAGTAGTTCTATTTAATCTCTGTCTTCACCTATTTCTCCTATCCCTCCCTCTCTCTCCCTCTTTCTCTCTCTCTCTCTCTCTCCTACCATCTATCCATTTCTCCCCCCCCCTCTTGACACATACACACCCCTTCCCAGATCTCCCCCATCCCCAAGACCAGCTTTTATTCACAGGGGAGGGTACTCCACTCCCTCGGTTAGGAGCACGTGCGAGCCCTGGAAAGGCCACCAGGCTCGGCAAAGACGCGCGTGTCGCCTCCTCCGCCCCTTCGCACGACCAAGATGCGGGAAGACCCCCTCCTGGCGGGTGGGAAAAGAGCCCGGGCTGGGGTCTCTCACCCCTCCACCCCCGCCTGCGGCTCCGGGGGGGGGGGAACCCTCCTAGGCAGCCCTTTCCCCCGTCCCGGCTGCTCCTCCGCGGGTCCCGCCTGGACCCTCCGCCCGCGGGGCCGGAGCCTCGCCCGGCCAAGGCGGGGAGCCGGCTCCCGCCCGGCTGCGTCGCTGGGCGGCTCCCTCCTGCGGGGAGCTCCGCCTCCCGGCTTCCCTTCCTCGCTGGGAGAAGCGGCCGGACGCGCAGCCCGCCTCGCGCCTCCGGCAGCCCCGCCAGTTCCGAGTGGAGCTGCCGTCCTCGACCCCGACCCCGCTCCACCTGCCTCGGCTGGATCCCCGTCCTCGCTGCCGCCGGCCGGCCGGCCTTTTCCCCCCCGCTCCAAGCCGCCTGCCTTGCCCACCCCAGCTTGCCCAAGCGCGGTCCGGCTCGGCGCCCCAGGTAAGCGGCTTTCGCCCCCGCGGAAGGTCGCGGGAGTTTTCAGCCACGCGGGGGAGAAGCGGCAGGCCCGGGGAGGGGGGCGCTTGGCCGGGTTTAGCCCCCCCCGGGGGGTGTCTGCGAGCCCCCCGCGCCCTTCGGGGGGGCGAGTGACTGGGGGGCCAGCCAGCCCCCCCGGGGGGCTCCTGTGCCTGCAGCGGAGGGAGGGCCCCTGTGTTTTGGGGGGTGGGGGGCACAGGAGCGTCGGGGACCCCTTTTTAAGAATTGCCCCTGGGATTTGGGTGGGTTTTTTCCCCCCCCCCCACCGCCCCCGACTTCTAGCCGAGCTCCCGAGGTGGCGCCCGCGGGCGCCCGGTTGCAAAAGGAACGCCGGTGGTGGCTTTCCCGAGGTTTTTTTGGGGGGGGGGCGTCAGGGAACGTCTGCAAGGGAAGACCCGGGGTGGCGGGGGGGAAAGAGGGAGAGAGAGAGAGCCGAGGGTTCCCTCTGCACAAGGGGATTTCGACGCCCATGCTTCCCAGCTGGCCGGCCCGGATGGGAGTTGTAGTACTGTACAGGGTCCTCTTGGAAAATGTTCTGCTTGCTTCGAAGGAGATTGGAGTCGCTTCCTGGGTTGGTTTTCTTTTTCTTTTCTTTTTTTTTTGCGTGGGGGGGGGCTGGAAAGAGAAAGTGAGGTTGCGTTGAGTTTCTTTGCGGTTGGCACAGAGTGTTTTATTTGCTTGTTCGTTTCTTATAATTGCTCAGCCGCGGTCTGTAAACCATGGTTTGGCTCAACCTGTTTGGGGGAGAGGAGGGCGTCGCTTCTTTGTTTTTTGGGGGGGGCTGGAAAGAGAAAGTGAGGTTGTGTTCAGTTTCTTGGCTGTTGACACAAAGTGTTTTTATTTATTTGTTATTTATTATCCCTGTGCTGGAATTGCTCAGCCATGGTCTGTAAACCATGGTTTAGCTGTTTGTGAGTAGAGAAGGGGGGGTCGCTTCTTTGTTTTTGAGGGGGGGGGCTGGAAAGAGAAGGTGAGGTTGTGGTCAGTTTCTTGGCTGTTGACACAAAGTGTTTTTATTTATTTGTTATTTATTATCCCTGTGCTGGCATTGCTCAGCCGTCTGTAAACCATGGTTTAGCTGTTTGTGAGTAGAGGAGGGGGGTCGCTTCTTTGTTTTTGAGGGTGGGGGCTGGAAAGAGAAAGTGAGGTTGTGTTCAGTGTTTTTGTGCTGTGGACACAAAGTGTCCCAACTTCAAAAGATTGATTGATTGACGATTCCTGTGCTGGAATTGTTCAGCCACACTCTTATTAGCCTGTTTGTGTGAAGCCTCTCAAGTGCTGGTTAGTTAATCAGTACACCAGTTACCTGCGCAGGCCGAAAGCAAGAAGGCTGCAAATGTTATTTTCTCTTTACTTTCAGTGCCCCCCCCCACTTTCTGCCTCTTTTAATGATAGCCTTGATGGCCAAAATTAAATACTGCTTGCTCTGCCGGTTCCTAACAAGGTTTCCGGGAAGCTGAGAAAAACTGCTGCCTCTTTAGCTTTTCGTCAAAAAAAAAAAAAAAAAAAAAGGAATAATTACACAGTTCAGGGCTGTGAATTGAGCATCTGAAAGCTCCTGGCTATTAATTCTGGGTTCATGGAAAAAT
>JAKSXO010000004.1:108888609-108903609 GCA_024509115.1 Crotalus helleri | reverse complement strand
TTTATTTACCCGACAATTTATCGAGGTAACCTTTCTTTAGCGTCGAATGCCATCTTTAAATAATTTGGGCCGAAATGGATTTCAGTACTTTTATCTGTGCCAATTGGGATCACCCTAAAGTTGTAGGCAACAGCTGCTTTTTTAAAAAAAATAAAAATAAAAAATAAATAAAAATCCGAAATTCTGATAAATCTTCAGGACTTTTTTTTTCTTCATATTTTTGCTCCGTTGTGGCGAGAGGTGACAGGATACAGGTAACCCTCGACTTACGACCGTGGTGGACCCCAAAACGTATGTTGTTAAGTGAGACATTTGCAAAGTGAATTTTGCCCCATTGTATGACCTTTCCTGTCACCGTCATTAAGTGAATCACTGCAGTTGTTCAGTGAGTAACACGGTTGTTAAGTGAATCCAGCTTTCCCTATTGAGTTTGCTTGTTAGAAGAGCGCAAAAGGGGATCACGTGACCCCCCTGGGGACACAGCAACCGTCATAAGTACATGTCAGTTTCCAAGCATATGGATTTTGATCACATGATCCCAGGGATGCTGCAACTGTCACAAGTGTGAAAAATGCTCATAAGTCACTATTTTCAGCGCCGTTGTAACTTTGAATAGTCACTAAATGAACTGTTGTAAGTTGAGAACTGCCTGTAGCAAACAATAGGTTGTCTTCAACTTACGCCCATTTGTTTAGTAACCGTTCACGATGACAGTGACACTGAAAAAAGTGACTTACGACCGGTCCTCACATCTACAGTCACACAGTCAAAATTCAGATGCTTGGCACCTGACTCGTATTTACGACGGCTTCAGCATCCTGGGGACATGTGATCGTCTTTTAGAACCTTCCCAGGTGGCTTCCAACAAGCAGAGCCATGGGGGAACTGGATTTGCTGAATGACTGTATGATTCCCTTAAGGCAGGGGTCTTCAAACATGGCCTTTTTATGGACTTCAACTCCCAGAATTCCTCAGCCAGCACGGGGGAACTATGGCCCCTTCATGACTGGTGGACTTCAACTCCCAGAATTCCTCAGCCAGCATGGGGGAACTATGGCCCCCTCATGACTTGTGGGCTTCAACTCCCAGAATTCCTCAGCCAGCATGGGGGAACTATGGCCCCTTCATGACTTGGGGACTTCAACTCCCAGAATTCCTCAGCCAGCATGGGGGAACTATGGCTCCTTCATGACTGGTGGACTTCAACTCCCAGAATTCCTCAGCCAGCACGGGGGAACTACGGCCTTTTCATGACCTGTGGACTTCAACTCCCAGAATTCCTCAGCCAGCATGGGGGAACTATGACCCCTTCATGACTTGTGGACTTCAACTCCCAGAATTCCTCAGCCAGTATGGCTCAACTTGGAAACTCTCCCTTTCCCCTCAGCATGGCTGGCTCAGGAATTCTGGGAGTTGAAGTCCACAAGTCCTAAAAGGGCCAAGTTTGAAGACCACTGCCTTAAGAATTGCTATGATTTGCTTCACAATAGTGGCAAAAAGTTTGTAACATGAGGCGTGACTCACTTAACAACTGTCTTGCTTAGCAACAGTCATTTTGGTTCCTCCTTCTGGTCATAGGGGGAGAAGTGGCTGTCCTCACCTGAACAGAGCTGGGCTTCTGTTATCCAGTCCTGGTTGTCCCAAAGGTGCTTTTCCAGGAGGCAACTGGACTTTCTTTGTTTTTCTTTGAAGACGTTTCGCTTCTCATCCAAGAAGCTTCTTCAGGTTCTGACTAGATAGTGGGGAATGGAAAGATTTATACTCCTTGCAGAAAAACTAGTCATTTGCCTTCTTTTAGAGGGTCGTTGAGGCCACTGGGAGGTTTATCTGTGTCCTCCAGGATACCTGAGTGGTGCAAATGGGTGTGTGGAGCCTTCTTGGAACTGCTGAAAGGACTGTGTTGTATAGATAAACATAAATAAATCTCCAAGTGACCTCAACGACTCTCTAAAGGAATGCAAATGACCAGTTTTTCTGCAAGGAGTATAAATCCTTCCCTTCCCCACCAACCAGTCAAAGCTGAGGAAGCTTCTGGGATGAGAAGGAAAACGTCTTCAAAGAAAAATAAGGAAGTCCACTTGCCTCCTGAAAAAAAAAGCACCTTTGGGTTTTTCCTTGAAGACTTTCGCTTCTCATCCAAGAACCTTCTTGGATATGGGTAGGTCTAGTTTAATGAAGAGAAGGACGAGGGGGGACATGATAGCAGTCTTCCAATCTCTCAGGGGCTGCCCCAAAGAAGAGGGAGTCAAGCTCTTCTCCAAGGCGCCTGAAGGCAGGACAAGAAGCAACGGATGGAAACTAATCAAGGAGAAATAAGGAGAAATTTCCTGACAGTGAGAACAATTAACCAGTGGAACTACCTGCCTCCAGAAGCGGTGAATGCTCCAACACTGGAAGTTTTTAAGAAGAGACTGGACAGCCATTTGTCCAAAATGGTATAGGGTTACCTGCCTGAGCAGGGGGGTGCACTAGATGACCTCCAAGGTCCCTTCCAACTTTATCATTACTATTATTATTATTATTATTATTATTATTATTATTATTATTATTATTACTACAAAAGTATTAATACCACTTTACAAGGCCTTGGTAAGGCCACACTTGGAATACTGCATCCAGTTTTGGTCACCACGATGTAAAAAAGATGTTGAGACTCTAGAAAGAGTACAGAGAAGAGCAACAAAGATGATTAGGGGACTGGAGGCTAAAACATATAAGGAACGGCTGCTGGAATCGGGTATGTCTAGTTTAATGAAGAGAAGGACGAGGGGGGACATGATAGCAGTCTTCCAATATCTCAGGGGCTGCCCCAAAGAAGAGGGAGTCAAGCTATTCTCCAAAGCGCCTGAAGGCAGGACAAGAAGCAACGGGTGGAAACTAATCAAGGGGAGAAGCAACCTGGAACTAAGGAGAAACTTCCTGACAGCGAGAACAATTAACCAGTGGAATCACCTGCCTCCAGAAGCGGTGAATGCTCCAACACTGGAAGTTTTTAAGAAGAAACTGGACAGCCATTTGCCTGGAATGCTATAGGGTTTCCTGCTTGAGCAGTGGGCTGGGCTAGATGACCTCCAAGGTCCCTTCCAGCTCTATTCTGATTGATTGATTGATTGATTCTTCAGTTCTGGCTGATTGCTGAATGCAACACTCACTTTCCTCCCTCCCTAGAGTTTAAGAACAATCTGTTGTCTTAAAAAAATAAAAAAAGAATAAAACCTAAATGAGCTGCCTCCAGGAAGCCTGAGCAAAATTAATGAAGCCTTAACAGGTTAATTAAGAGGAACATACTGGAAAAGCGCAACTGACAGCATCTTCAATATCTTAATCCATTCCGTGCAGGTTGCAATGACAGCTGGCTGGTGAAGAACTGCCAGGGCATCTTCAAGCTAGTCTTAACTCTAAATGATCATCTGTAACCTACCGCTAGTCCTTGACTTACAGCCATTTGTTTAACAAGCACTTAAAGTTACAACAGCACTGGACAAAAGGGATTTACGACTGCTCCTTATACTTATGAACACTGCCCTGTCTCCATGGGCAAGGGATCACAGTTTGGGTGCTCGACAAACTGGTAATTGTCGACAGGAAATAGATAAAAAAAGATGTTGAGAGTTTGGAAAAAAATCAGAGAAGAGCAACTGAGATGAACCAAGGCCTGGAGGCTAAAACCTACGAAGAACGGCTGCGGGATTTGGGTTTGGCTAAGCTAAAGAAAAGAAGAAACGGGAGACACGATAGTAGTGTTCCAGTATTTGGGGGGCTGCCCCCAAGAAGAGGGGGGGTCACGTTGTTCACCAGAGCACCAGAGGGAAGGACGAGAAACAATGGATGGAAACTGATCAAGGAGAGAAGCAACCTGGAATCAAGGAGAAACTTCCTGACAGTGAGGACAATTAACCAGTGGAACAGCTTGCCACCAGAAATTGTGGCTGCTCCATCAATGGAACTTTTTAAGAAGAGACTGGACAGTCACTCATCTGAGATGGTATAGGTTCTCCTGCTTAAGCGGGGGGCTGGACTAGAAGACCTCCAGGGTCCCTTCCAATCCCATTCTATTCTATTCTATTCTATTCTATTCTATTCTATATTTCTAATTCTATTCTATTCTATTCTATTCTATTCTATTCTATTCTATCCTGTAATTCTATTCTATTCTATTCTATTCTATTCTATTCTATTCTATTCTATTCTATTCTATTCTATTCTATTCTATTCTATTCTATTCTATTCTATTCTATTCTATTCTATTCTATTCTATAATTCTATTCCATTCCATTCCTGTTCCATTCCTGTTGTTCTGTTCTGTTTTGTTCTGTTCTATTCTATTCCATTCCTCAACATACGACCACAGTTGGACCCAAAATTTCCACTGCTAAGCCAGACAGTTGTTGAAGTGAATTTTGCCCCATTTTACGACCTCTCGTGCCCCCCCCCGTTCTTAAGCAGTTGTGAAGTGAATTTGGCTTCTCTCCTTGATTTTGCTTGTCAGAAGGTTGCAAAAGGAGATCACGTGACCCAGGGATTGAAGACCACCTGTGCTGGCTGGGGAATTCTGGGAGTTAAAGTCCACCCATTCTAACGGGAATTCTGGGACTGGATCCACCCATTCTAACTGGGGGGGAATTCACAATTGTTAAGTCTGGGGTGTTCTGTGCCACAAGCTTGCCTGTTTGAATTCGAATGTCCCAAGAGCCCTTGAGCGTCTGTTTAATATTTATATTATTATTTGCTAGAACATTGTGCAACCAGCGTCAGGCAAAAAGGCAGCCAAACATTAAGAATCTCAAGTACCCTATTTTCACCGGTCTTGTCCACAGGGCCCGTTTTTAATTGAGCAATTGTTAAAAATCAACTTAAGCGCAAGGAGCTCGGTGACTAATTTTCCAAACAGAAACTCAAATAATCTGTGATTGAGTAAGGTAGGGGAAAACGTCTTTAATAACCCCGAAAGGAATTTTGTCTCTCTTTTTTTCCCTCTTGCCTAATAATTTAAATAATAAAGCAGCTCACCAAGACCGTTTGCCTTTAAATTTCACCGGAGATTGCATGCAGGTAGTCCTCAACTTAACAAAAGTTCACTTTAGTGAGCGTAGTTACAACATCACGGGGAAAAAAGGGACTTATGACTTGTTTTTCACACTTATGACCGTTGCAGCATCCCCAAGGTCACGTGATCAAAGTTCAGAGGCTTGGTGACTGACTCCTATTTAGGACGGTCGCAGTGTCCCCGGGGTCACGTGATCCCGTTTTTGCGACCTTTTGACCAGCAAAGTCCATGGGGAAAAAGCCAGATTCACTTAATGACCGTGTGATTAACTTAACAACCGGAGTGATTCGCTTAACGGTGATAAGAAAGGTTGTAAAAAGGGGCAAAACTCACTTAACAGCTGTCTCGCTTAGCAATGGAAATTTTGGGGCTCAATTGTCGTAATACGAGGACTGCCTGATAAACCCCTAAGGCGGTTGCACTTGCCTCGGTTTGGAAAAGCTGGCTTCGATTGCTGGAAAATAATAATAATAATAATAATAATAGTAATAATAAAAGTTGGAGGTCATCTAGTCCAACTCCCTGCTCAGGCAGGAAACCCTGTACCATTTCGGACAAATGGTTGTCCAGTCTCTTCTTTTTTTTTTTTTAATTGAGAATTTTTAAAAGTTTTTACAAATAACAAAAAAAGAACAATAAAAAACAAAACAACCCTCATCCAACCCCTCCCAAACCACCCCCTCCATCCCCCCCCCCCGAGCTTCCCAGAGCTGAATATAGGCTTAATTAAAATTTTAAGAAACCTAAACAAGTTTTAACAACTTATAAAATAGTTAATAATAAAATATAAGTAACATAAACATTAAAAAGAAAAAATACTTAAAAAGGAAAAAAAGAAAAGAAAGAAAGAAAGAGGAAAAAAAATAGGAAAAAGAAAAAAAAAGAAAAAAGAGAAAACAATCCATAAGATAGCAAAAATTATATACAAGTTATAAAAAAGCTAAATGATATTTTTTATATCCAATTTATGTTGTATAAAATTTATCCATTTTTCCCATACAACAAAAAATTTCTCTTGCGATTGCTCCTTTAAAAAAGCCGAAATCTTTGCCATTTCCGCCAGATAGGAAACTTTAAAAAACCACTCTTGCAAGGTAGGCAAAGATTCCTGTCCAGTCTCTTCTTAAAAACTTCCAGGGTTGGAGCATTCACCGCTTCTGGAGGCAGGCAGTTGTGAAATTATCTGAATTTCTTCTCCAAAATGCCAGCTTTCCATGAAAAAGGGGGGGGATGGGTGCGTTTTGTAAAGATTGCAGGGCAGAACAGTCTGCAAAGGCAGGTTTTGTGTGTGTGTGTGTATGTGTGTGTGAGTGTGTGTGTGTGTGTGTGAGAGAGAGAGAGAGAGAGAGACGGAAAGAGAGAAAGGGAGGGAGAGAGAGAGAAAGTGGGAGAGAGGAAGAGAGAGAAAGGGAGAGAGGAAGAGAAAGAAAGAGAAAGGGAGAGAAAGAAAGGAAGAGAGGGAAAGAGAGAGAGAGAGAAAGGAAGAGAGGGAAAGAGAGAAAGAAAGAAGGAGAGGGAGAGAGAAAGAAGAAGAGAAAGAGAAAGAAAGGGTGAGAAAGAGAGAGAGAAAGAGAGAGAGAGAGAAAGAACGAACTTTCCCGTCCGTGTGCTGCAGTGTGGCTTAAATCCGGATTAGGTCACGTGCCTGAAACTGGGATCTCCTCCCGGTGACCCCCATCTCGGAGGCTTGCAAGGTCTTTGAACCCGTCTTGCTAACAAATCCCCTTGCGGTTTGTCCTGTCCCAGTTTCAGTTTGGTTCTCCCCTGCTGAGAAAAAAAGGAACAAACAAACAAACCACGATTAAAAGGGAGAAGGTTGCTTAAGGTGACCGAGTTCCATTATCTGTACGAATTTGATCCTTACGATCAACGATTAAAAAAAGCTAATAACAATCCGTTTTCGATAAAATAAAAATAAGAAATATAATTATATTTATAATTATATTTCTTATTTTTATTTTATCTTATTTTACTTCTTTTTTTATATATATATACATCTTTTCTTCTTTCTTTTCTCTTTTATTCTTTTTCTTTTTAAGCATTTTTCTTTTTTAATATTTATGCTTTTTTATATATATATATATTGTTAATTATCTTATAAGCTTATGTAATGTATTTAGATATATTTATGGTTTATACTTTTTTAATCTCTTTTTAAGATTTTTAGAAATTTTAATTAAGCCTATATTCAGCTCTGGGAAGGTTGGGGGGATGGAGTGGGAGGGTTGGGGTGGTTGGGTAGGGTTGTTTTTTGTTTTTTATCTTTTCTTTTCCCTATTTGTAAAAATTTTTAAAAATTTTCAATTAAAAAAAAAACAATCCGTTTTCCACACTTAACGAACGTCGCTGAATTCCCCAAGGGTCACGTGATCGAAATTCAGACCCTTGGCAACTGACTCAGCCTTACGACGGTCGCAGGGTCCCCGGGAGGGTCACGCGATTCCCTTTTACGCCCTTCTGACGAGCAAAGTCAACGGGGCAAGCCGGGTTCATTTAACTGGGTTACTTGCCTCTCAACTGCAGTGGTTCACTTAAAAACCGTGGGAAGAATATTTACAGGAAGAAGAGAGGAACGAGAAATATACGTCTGACCAACATACGGATTAATTGTAGAAATTAATTATCCTGGATTGTTTTAAATACACAAACCCAGAGAACACACTGTTCATGGAGCACTAAAGATTGTTCTCGTAAAAAATGAATAAAATATATTTAAAATAAATAAAATAAAAACCGTAGGAAGAAAGGTCATAAAATGGGGGCAAAACTCACAAAACAAATGTCTCACTTAACAACATAAACTTTGGGCTCGGTTGCAGTCGTAAGCCGAGGACTATCTGCGTAACTTTGGGCTCGGGCATTTTTTTCCCCCTCCTGTTTTTTTTCCACTCGGCCTTTGCACGACTCGCGTGTAACCTGCTTTTTCCGCAAGTTTTCCAGAGAAATAATGTGTCATTTATTTCTGCTTTTAGGTTATATATATATATATATATATATATATATATATATATATATATATATATATATATGTTTTCTGAGGTTTTCGCGGGTATTTGTATGTAGGTCTTTGGTTGGGACTTCGTCGAAACGTCGCCAAGACACTTCCAATTTTACGCGGGAGAAAACCCGAACAACCAAAGACCTACATACAAATACCCGCGAAAACCTCAGAAAACAAATATATGTATGTATGTATGTATGTATGTATATATATGTGTGTGTATATATATATATATATATATATGTAGGTCTTTGGTTGTTCGGGTTTTCTCCCGCGTAAAATTGGAAGTGTCTTGGTGACGTTTCGACGAAGTCTCATTCGTCATCTTCAGGCTGGTGTTTTCGGCTTCGTGCTTCGAGCAGCTGCTCGAAGCACGAAGCCGAAAACACCAGTCTGAAGTTGACGAATGGGACTTCGTCGAAACGTCACCAAGACACTTCCAATTTTACGCGGGAGAAAACCCGAACAACCAAAGACCTACATACAAACACCCGCGAAAACCTCAGAAAACATATATATATATATATATATATATATATATATATATATATATATATATATATATATATATATATATATATATATATATATATGGTGAAAATATAAAATGAACATATATATATATATATATATATATATATATATATATATATATATATATATATGTAGGTCTTTGGTTGTTCGGGTTTTCTCCCACGTAAAATTGGAAGTGTCTTGGCGACGTTTCGACGAAGTCCCATTCGTCATCTTCAGGCTGGTGCTTTCAGCTTCGTGCCTCGAGCAGCAGTGTGTGGTCTTGGCTGTTTCTTCCTTTTAACTGCCAGTGGAGGTATGAACTGATTGGGTGGGAGCTTGGCTGTGTTCTGATTGGGTGGAGGTGTGTTCTGATTGGTTAGGGGCTTGGCTGTGCTCTGATTGGCTGGGGGGTTGGCTGTGCTCTGATTGGCTGGGGGGTTGGCTGTGCTCTGATTGGCTGGGGGAGTGTTCTGTTTGGTTGTGCTCAGGTTAGTCTGAGTTGCAGAGGGATTCAAGATTTTGGGCTGCCCTGCCATTCCTTGGCTTCGCGTTCGTGGTCGTGCTTCCTCTTCATGGAGGGTGTCAGTTTGCTTCATGTATGGATTGGGGGGGTTTAAAGTGGCTAATGATGCAGCTGTGGTCTGGCTTCTGGTTTGTGGTCGTGCCTCATAGTCAGTGTGGCTTTGGGTTGGTTTTTTGCGTGGATGTTTGGTGATGACATCCTGTGTGGTTTTTGTGAGTGTGGGTCTGGTATCATTTTTTGTGTTCGGGAGTCGTTTGTCAATGAGGGCGGGTTTCCAAATGGCTGGTAGGCGGGAGGTATCATCTCGCTTGTTCATGCTGTGTGGGCGTTTTTCTATCTCGATGGCTTCTCTGATTATTCTGTTATTAAAATGTTCACTTTTGGCAATGGTTCTGCTATTTTTAAAGTCAATTTCATGTCCTGTAGCTTTAAGGTGTTGGACCAGGGAAGATGTTGGTTCCTCTTTTTTGACTGAGTTCTTATGTTCTTCAATGCGTGCACTTATTCTTCTGTTGGTTTGTCCGATGTATGTGGTGGGACAAGTGGTGCATGGGATTTCGTATACTCCTTGATTTTCTAATTCAATTTTATCTTTGGGGTTTCTAAGGATGGTGGATATTTTTCTGTTTGTGCAGAATGCTGTTTTGATGTTGTGTTTATGGAGGATCTTACTGATTCTGTCTGTGATGCCTTTTTTGTATGGGAGGATGGCTTTGCCGTTTTCTTGTTCTTTGTCTTGGATTTTAGTGGGGGTTTCTTTTTGGATTAGGTTTGTAATCTTATTTCTATGGAATCCATTGGATGTTAGTACATTGGTGAGAGTGTGTAGTTCGGGTTTTAGGTGTTGTTCGTCAGCTAAGCGTTTTGTTCTGGAGATGAGTGTCTTGGCTACAGAGTTGATCTGTGCTGGGTGGTGGTGTGAGAGAGCGTGCAGATAGCGGTTTGTGTGTGTTTTCTTCTGGTAGATGGTGTGTCCTAGGGAGCCATTGGATTTCTTGTAGACTAAGACATCCAGGAAGGGAAGTTGGTTGTTAGTTTCTGTTTCCATGGTGAACTGTATTTTGGGGTGTAGGCTGTTGAGGTGTGTGAGGAAGTTGTCCAGTTTTTCTTTCCCATGTGGCCAGATTATGAAGGTGTCGTCTACGTATCTGAGCCAGAGTTTGGGTTTGTGATCAGATTTTTCTAGAGCTTGGGTTTCAAAGTGTTCCATGTAGAGGTTGGCAATGACAGGTGAGAGGGGTGATCCCATGGGTGCTCCTTCTGTTTGTTTGTATTTTTGTCCATTATAGATGAAGTATGTGTTGGATAGGCAGTGGTTGGTCAGATCTAAGATGTGTTTGGGGGGGTTATATTTGTTTTGGATAGCTGTCAAGGCTTCTTTGATAGGCACTTGGGTGAAGAGGGATATGACATCGAAGCTCACTAGTAGGTCGCTGGGCTGTAAGTTTTGTTTCTTTATGATCTCTATAAACTGGAATGAGTTTTTTACGTGTGAGGTGATGGATTCTGCATAGGGCTGTAGTTGTTTGGCGAGAAATTTGGCTAGGTTTTGTAGAGGTGAGCCTATGGAGCTGACTATAGGTCTGAGTGGGGTTCCTTCCTTGTGTATCTTGGGGAGACCATAGAGTTTGGGGCATCTGGATGATTTCTCTCTGGGAATGATTCTTTGCTGGATCTCTTCGCTAATGGGGGAGGCTTTTATTTTGGATCTGGTGGTTTTTTCCAGGTAGGAGCACAACCAAACAGAACACTCCCCCAGCCAATCAGAGCACAGCCAACCCCCCAGCCAATCAGAGCACAGCCAACCCCCCAGCCAATCAGAGCACAGCCAAGCCCCTAACCAATCAGAACACACCTCCACCCAATCAGAACACAGCCAAGCTCCCACCCAATCAGTTCATACCTCCACTGGCAGTTAAAAGGAAGAAACAGCCAAGACCACACACTGCTGCTCGAGGCACGAAGCTGAAAGCACCAGCCTGAAGATGACGAATGGGACTTCGTCGAAACGTCGCCAAGACACTTCCAATTTTACGTGGGAGAAAACCCGAACAACCAAAGACCTACATACAAATACCCGCGAAAACCTCAGAAAACAAATATTGAACCTCTACGGGGAGGAAATCCACCATCTGACCAGGACCTATGAAAAACTTGAAGTCCAAAGAGCTTCCATTTTATGCGACCTCGCATTCCTACGCAACTGCCGAGATCAAAATCTAATCCCCACATGTTTCCAACTGAAATTCCACTCCAACTCTGCAGCCACCAAACGGATCCTGAAAAGAACAGAATTGGCCCTAATCAGAAATGAACTTCACACAAAAAGATTCCTCCTAGACCGAATTAACAAAGATCTCCTCACACTCCACCTCAAACTCAGCAACAAGATCCACCCCGCACTTTGGGACAAATCCAAACAACTTGCCGTCTGGAGAGCTGAAACACAGACCACCTTCAAGACAGATACACACACCAACAAACTCCGAAGACTACAAGAACGCCAGAAACAAACCCCTCCTCCCTCACAGCCACACATGAAGCAAACAGTGCATAACATCTCAGATAGGATCCTCACCAAAGCTGAAACCAATGCCCTTTCCAAAGGATT
The DNA here is from genome assembly GCA_024509115.1 of Crotalus helleri. Classification (NCBI taxonomy): domain Eukaryota; kingdom Metazoa; phylum Chordata; class Lepidosauria; order Squamata; family Viperidae; genus Crotalus; species Crotalus helleri. The sequence continues at coordinate 108,891,911 of JAKSXO010000004.1, read as the reverse complement.
CAACTTTGCAGTCGCTCCCAAACACATCCCCACTGAAACCATTATATGTGGAGTTGAAACCAGCCTGACTAAAATCAACCCCGACGACGCCAACAGAATCAGACTCGAAATCACCAACATCCTCTGCACCAGCAAGCCACCCAAAAGCAACTTACCCAAAGAGGAACAGACAGCACTACGTAACCTTAAAGAAGACACCAGCATAATAATCCTACCAGCAGACAAGGGCAACGCCACGGTGGTTATGAACACATCTGACTACCAAACCAAATTAACCAACCTACTCCAAGACTCCACATACAAACCCCTAAATACAGATCCCACCACCTACCTGGAAAAAACCACCAGATCCAAAATAAAAGCCTCCCCCATTAGCGAAGAGATCCAGCAAAGAATCATTCCCAGAGAGAAATCATCCAGATGCCCCAAACTCTATGGTCTCCCCAAGATACACAAGGAAGGAACCCCACTCAGACCTATAGTCAGCTCCATAGGCTCACCTCTACAAAACCTAGCCAAATTTCTCGCCAAACAACTACAGCCCTATGCAGAATCCATCACCTCACACGTAAAAAACTCATTCCAGTTTATAGAGATCATAAAGAAACAAAACTTACAGCCCAGCGACCTACTAGTGAGCTTCGATGTCATATCCCTCTTCACCCAAGTGCCTATCAAAGAAGCCTTGACAGCTATCCAAAACAAATATAACCCCCCAAACACATCTTAGATCTGACCAACCACTGCCTATCCAACACATACTTCATCTATAATGGACAAAAATACAAACAAACAGAAGGAGCACCCATGGGATCACCCCTCTCACCTGTCATTGCCAACCTCTACATGGAACACTTTGAAACCCAAGCTCTAGAAAAATCTGATCACAAACCCAAACTCTGGCTCAGATACGTAGACGACACCTTCATAATCTGGCCACATGGGAAAGAAAAACTGGGACAACTTCCTCACACACCTCAACAGCCTACACCCCAAAATACAGTTCACCATGGAAACAGAAACTAACAACCAACTTCCCTTCCTGGATGTCTTAGTCTACAAGAAATCCAATGGCTCCCTAGGACACACCATCTACCAGAAGAAAACACACACAAACCGCTATCTGCACGCTCTCTCACACCACCACCCAGCACAGATCAACTCTGTAGCCAAGACACTCATCTCCAGAACAAAACGCTTAGCTGACGAACAACACCTAAAACCCGAACTACACACTCTCACCAATGTACTAACATCCAATGGATTCCATAGAAATAAGATTACAAACCTAATCCAAAAAGAAACCCCCACTAAAATCCAAGACAAAGAACAAGAAAACGGCAAAGCCATCCTCCCATACATAAAAGGCATCACAGACAGAATCAGTAAGATCCTCCATAAACACAACATCAAAACAGCATTCTGCACAAACAGAAAAATATCCACCATCCTTAGAAACCCCAAAGATAAAATTGAATTAGAAAATCAAGGAGTATACGAAATCCCATGCACCACTTGTCCCACCACATACATCGGACAAACCAACAGAAGAATAAGTGCACGCATTGAAGAACATAAGAACTCAGTCAAAAAAGAGGAACCAACATCTTCCCTGGTCCAACACCTTAAAGCTACAGGACATGAAATTGACTTTAAAATAGCAGAACCATTGCCAAAAGTGAACATTTTAATAACAGAATAATCAGAGAAGCCATCGAGATAGAAAAACGCCCACACAGCATGAACAAGCGAGATGATACCTCCCGCCTACCAGCCATTTGGAAACCCGCCCTCATTGACAAACGACTCCCGAACACAAAAAATGATACCAGACCCACACTCACAAAAACCACACAGGATGTCATCACCAAACATCCACGCAAAAACCAACCCAAAGCCACACTGACTATGAGGCACGACCACAAACCAGAAGCCAGACCACAGCTGCATCATTAGCCACTTTAAACCCCCCCAATCCATACATGAAGCAAACTGACACCCTCCATGAAGAGGAAGCACGACCACGAACGCGAAGCCAAGGAATGGCAGGGCAGCCCAAATCTTGAATCCCTCTGCAACTCAGACTAACCTGAGCACAACCAAACAGAACACTCCCCCAGCCAATCAGAGCACAGCCAACCCCCCAGCCAATCAGAGCACAGCCAACCCCCCAGCCAATCAGAGCACAGCCAAGCCCCTAACCAATCAGAACACACCTCCACCCAATCAGAACACAGCCAAGCTCCCACCCAATCAGTTCATACCTCCACTGGCAGTTAAAAGGAAGAAACAGCCAAGACCACACACTGCTGCTCGAGGCACGAAGCTGAAAGCACCAGCCTGAAGATGACGAATGGGACTTCGTCGAAACGTCGCCAAGACACTTCCAATTTTACGTGGGAGAAAACCCGAACAACCAAAGACCTACATACAAATACCCGCGAAAACCTCAGAAAACATATATATATATATATATATATATATATATATATATATATATATATATATATATATATATATATATATATATATATATATATATATATATATATATATATATATATATATATATATATATATATATATATATATATGGTGAAAATATAAAATGAACACCAGGGTAATAAAAACTGTAAAAGTTTTTAATAAATTAAAACTATAAAAGTTTTAAAAGCGCCAAGCTTTCGCCGTCACCTGCCGGCATCCTCAGGGCCTGAGGATGCCGGCAGGTGATGGCGAAAGCTTGGCGCTTTTTAAAACTTTTATAGTTTTAATTTATTAAAAACTTTTACAGTTTTTATTACCCTGGTGTTCATTTTATATTTTCACTATGAATATTCCCAGGGTTCATATTTTTAACCTTTTTAATATATATATATATATATATATATATATATATATATATATATATATATATATATATATATATATATATATATATATATATATATATATATATATATATATATATATATATATATATATATATATATATATATATATATATATATATAAAAATATATATATAAATATAAATATAAATATAAACTTCCAGTGATGGAGCACCCACAATTTCTGGAGAAAGAACTAAGTAAACATGTTTTTTTTCAATGGTGTGAATGCTGGAAGTTGCATAATTCCTGGATGAAGTCATTTTTTCCTTTTCCCCCCACCTTCTACTGAAGTGGACCCAGCTGCTTTAAACTGAATAACGGAGTTGGAAGGGACCTTGGAGGTCTTCTAGTCCACCCCTTGCTCAAGCAGGAGACCCTGTACCATTTCAGACAAATGCTTGTCCAATC